>SNVD02003998.1:0-19223 GCA_013180625.2 Boswellia sacra
TTTTTGTGCAAGGTGCTCCAAAACTCCTACAAACATCAAAACCACACAACAACATAAAAATACCAAGGAATATAGCAAAGAAACATGGACGAATTGATATAAAAGTAATACATAAATAGACACCTATCAAATTCCCTCACACTTAGACTTTGCTATTCCTCGAGCAACTAAAATGATACGAAACAAAACTAAACCGAAACAGAATCAGAGAAAAATTAAAACACACCAATGCTTCAACTTGCAAATAGGCCTCAAAGATTGTATTTAATTATAACTCAAGGAAAAAACTTTCAAAATAATGCGCTTATCATCAAGAATTTCATCTCAAGGATTAGTTTCGCTTCACTTCAATTACCTCATGTGGGTGTGTGTAGACATTCTCAAACTAATCACCATTTGTAACCCCGGATGGTTTACATAGCATACAAATGAATCATTTTATATTGAAAAAAGGGAAAAAAAAATGGGTGTATAAAATGAACTCTAAAAAAAAATCCTATAGGCCTGCTTTTCAAGTCACTCTCCACTAATGTAGAATGCAACACCCAAGGATCAAGTAGGACTTTATTAAGCTTGTAACGTTTGGCTTGGGTGAAGGTATGATAAAGGATAATAATTTGGCTTAAATCACCCAGAAACACATAAATCATTCAAGACTATGTAGAGCTCAACCCTATAACATAACTTCATTTCAATTCACCAGTTTACTCCCCCAAACTTATTTAGAACACTCAATCTTTTTTTTTTTTTTTTTTGCAGAAAACAAAAGAAAACTACACCCCCACACTTTGTTGTTTCATTCCTTTTAAGAACACTTAAGGGTATAGAGCTCTTATTCTTCTTCTTTTGTTCTTCTTTTTTCTTTTTTTTTGCTTCTTCTTTTTTTTCTTTTTTTTCTTTTTTTTATTACCCTTCTTTCCCCTCCCCCACACTTAAACAACACATTGTCCTCAATGTGTAAGTACGTGGACGATAGTACAGATTGGCTTTTTTTTTTCTTTTTTTTTTTTTTTTACAAACATAATAGAACTCACTTGCATTGCTCATGACACATCCCAACCTCCTCTAACTTCCCAAAACCAGAACATAGCTCAGAATTTAATTGTGAATAATCTACATGCTCATAGGTAAGGGATAAACTGTTTGGAACAAATTCATTTGAGGTTAGGAAATCTTTTAGTGAGTTAACAAAGAAAAAGGCCTACAAAGGCTCAAAGGGGTAACTATGGATCAATTTCAGTCAAGGTTGGCTATTAAGGCTCAAACGGTCCAAAGATGGCCTAAATCATTTCCCCAATGTTGCACAGTCTAGGATTTCGCCTCGAGTGACCATCAAACAAGTTCTAGAATTCTTTGAAATCTGAAGAAACACTTAAATTACGTAAACTTTCTCTAAGTGAACAAATAACTCAGTGATAATAGCTCAGTGCTCAATGTTGCGCAAGGAATCAAAAGCAAAGCGAAAACCAATAAACATTCAAGCACACAGATCCATGCATCATTTATCATTTTCCAAGAGTTATTCTTAATTCAATCATTATCTTATCATCGACCCACAAAATGCAAGAAAAGTGGTACGTGGCGTTGTTACACCTGAGTCAAGATTGTATATTTCAACAATCCTTAGGACCAGTAGCCCGCAGACTTAAGGTTTCCAGCCTATATACCTTTATTATGAAAGACCAAAACAAGAAACAAGACACTTCAAACAACATGAAATAAACAAACTACAGATTTATTTCGAGAGAATGCGTTTCAAGAATTAAGGAAACCCCATATTCTGCCATTCTCAGGTTTTTCCACAATGTTTTTTTTTTTCGAATCGAAACTGATAAAGACAAAAACACACAACAACTCTAAATTACACAAAACTAAACTTACTCATAAAATAACAAAGTCCAACAAGCCAGCAAGCAAAAACAAGTCAGTTAGAATGGGTCAAAAAAGTTTAGAAGTTAGCCTCCTTATTCAGCCATTATGGATTGAAGAGATCCAGAATGCGTTTCAAGAGGAATTGAACTTTTTAAGCCACCACTCTAAAAACCATGATTAGAAAATATTACCTGAGGCGAAAGAAATAACCTGAAAAAAAAACTCAAAAGAAATGACATGAAAAATCTCAAATAAACACACTAAAAAGAAAGTAAACAAAAACGAAGTAAACCAATAGATAGAGATTACAGATGGAGCGTTAAATCCAGTCTACGCCTTTTATTGCCTTCTCCAAACCAATCTATCCGAGCCATTGTTGGATCAGGTGAATAGACAAATTCTTGTAGTTTGTCAATTAACTCTCCTGCAGTTGAAGCTGTAACCAGCATTTGCCTTGCTGACGGTGAGATGAAATTTTTTTCTACAGCTTGATCAAGAAAGGGCAACAAACCATCAAAAAAATTATTGACATTTAACAAACCAATGGGTTTCCGATGGATGTTTAGCTGTGCCCAAGAGGTGATTTGAAATATCTCCTCTAATGTACCATAACCACGGGGCAAAGCTATAAATGCATCAGATTTAATGACCATATGTGCAATACGCTCATGCATGCTAGAGACCTGTAACTCTTCCCCGATTGTGTTGCCTACGATATCTCGTACTGCTAATGGTTTAGGGATAATGCCGAGAACTTTGCTCCCTCCTAGGGATGCAGCTGTTGACACACACCCCATTAACCCAAGACTACCCCCTCCATAAATCAAATAATACTCCTCGCAGCTAATGTCCTACCAAGATCAAGAGCTGCTGTTGTAAACTCTCCATCTTTACCAAATTGCGACCCACAAAATACGCATATATTTTGGAATCGCCGAATTGGTGTTTTCTCCATTTCTAAAAGTGCTCTAAACTTGTGCAAGACAATGATGTACGTTAGGTATTATGCGATTCAAGTGCAAGACAAGTTATAAAATGACATTTGAAAATATGTAAAATGGATATATACACACGTAAAACTCTCAAATTTGACACATGGGGACATAATTTCGGTGGGGGTTGCTCGATGCAGATTTATCGCCCCAAGATTTGAAAAATGAGATATGCTTTCGGCGAGGTTTGACAAAACCTACACACTTGTCTCCCACGTGAAGCATGGAAAGTGGAGATACACTTTCGACGGGGGTTGACAAAACCCTCACACTTGTCTCCCATGTGAAGCATAAAAAATAGAGATACACTTTCGGTGGAGGTTGACAAAACCTCCACACTTGTCTCCCACGTGTACTTATGCCATAGGGTAGTCATATGGTTTGTCAAAAAGAAAATTTGAAATTAAAACAAACAAAATCAACAAACAACAACAACACAAAAACAACATTGATAATTAGATCAAACGAAACAAGAAAAAAAAAATTCTACAACAACAACACACATTCAATATACAAGTAGTTGTGATTGTGGCTCACATCTTCCTCTGGTTTTACGTCCAGTAACGGCTGAAACGCCTTCTATGAGTCGGGGATTTGCTTCCCATCCAATTTTCTTATAAACTGACAAACAGGGTCGTTTTTAGTCAGATTCCCTAGACTATAACACTGCAATTCATCACGAAATTGTGTCCATAGATTAAGCAATTCATGCTGAACAAGTCCACAAGAATGTGAATCAAGATTTAATAAAACATTATCCAACGACTCATTACACAGGCCATTCTTAATAAATGACAATTTATCCTCTCTATTTCTGGACACAAAACCTAATGAACGACAAGTCTGGTTACAATTCCATCTAGCACATTTATAACATACTTGTAACCTTTTCGCTATTCGCCTCTTGGCGTAGTAGCTCTTTCCTAGACCAGGCATGTATTTTGCGAGATTAATGTCCGGCTCACCGGACAATCTCACCTTGTCTTCGATAAGCCATCGGATATCAGCAGGCACATTTAGGAGCATCAACGCCCAAAGTCTAGTCATCCGTACTTTATAAATTTTAAACACAGCATTTTGAGGAAGTGAAGAAAAATATTTACGAAGGTTCGACAAAAAGATATCGGCATCCATTGAAGAGGAGAAAAGAAGAGATATTACCGATAATACGATTGAGTCTGTTTTTCCCCAATATATGCACGTTTCAAACCTTCGAGCAATGGCTTCAGCTCTCGTTTGGATGTTTCCTCAAGCTGTTGCACAAATGTATTCGAAGTACGAAATTATCAAATTAAACAAAAGGAAGGAAAAGAAAAGAGCAGAAACGAAACTAAAGACACGTAAAAGAGATAACAACACGATAGAAAACAAAAGTAAAAAACAAGTAAAAAAATATAAAAACAAATAAGACAGATGGCAAAGAGAGATAAAAACTGGTCAATTTGATGGTCTACGAAAGGAATCTCCTTGAGACACAAAAATTGATCATTATTACCTTATTTTATTTTTGTTTTCTTTTTTTTATTTATTTTTCAAAAACATTGGGTTGCCTCCCAATAAACGCTTGGTTTAACGTCCTCAGCCCGACATTGGTTTCATCATGGGAGGGTCTAATCTCTGCTGTGCTTTTCTAGTGGGCTTGGATCCTTCTTCCAACAAGAATTGGTGCATGCATATGGCTGGGCCTTGGATGTTAGCAATCGTCCACCCAATAGCTATTTTGTGATCTATAAGTATTTGGACGAGTTTCTCTTCTTGTATTCGTGCAAGGCCCATTTCCATTGTAATTGGCAAAGTATCATTCTCACCCAAGAATCCATGATTCAAATTATCTGGCAGTGACTTAAGCTCCAAGGTATTGGCTTTCATAACAGAAGGAAGAAGTTTCTCATTAGATAAAGTAAATTGAATGTATGAAACATCATACCTATTTGTGGTTGTTGCTATGGTCTCATCTAAGCTTGCCACAGCTTCCTCCATTTCTTTGGACACTTGTATCAAAATTCCTGACTCATTGGAATTTTCTTTCCCTATATGCTCACTAATAGCTACATCCAATCCATTCTTGCGAGTTAACTCAAAGTATTGTTGTGGCAAAGAATCAACAACGTCAACTGCAAAAACAGAATGTAAGTCACTAGAGTACCTCATTGCCTCAAAAATATTGAAACATATCACCTTGCCATCAAACTCTATGATGAGATTGCCATCATGAACATCAATCTTGGTTCTAGCATTTTTCAAGGATGGTCTCCCTAAAAGAATCGGAGTTGGATTAGGAGATGTCTCATCCTCTATTTTAAGGACATAGAAGTCTGCTGGGAAAACTAATTGATTCACCTGCACAAGCACATCTTCCACAACTCTTTTGGTATATGCATTAAAACGATCAGCAATTTTAATGGTAATACCAATTTCCGCAAAAGGTCCAAGATTTAAAGAAGCATAAATAGAATATGGCATGATGTTAATAGATGCTTCTAACTCTAACATAACTCTTTCAAACTTGGTTTTACCAATGGTGCATGGCATGGTGAACGTACCTGGATCTTTGCACATTGGAGGAATTTTCCTTTGCAATACAGCTGAAACATCTTCCCCCACACTTACTTTCTCATGTCTTTTTAACTTTTCTTTGCTGGTGCATAACTCCTTGAGACATTTTGTATAATGAGGTACTTGCTCGATAGCATCCAGAAGTGGTATATTTACCTCAATTTTGTGAGAAGTTTCCAGGATTTCTTGTTCTTGTTCCTCCTTCGTTTTTGCAAATCTACTAGAAAAAAGTGGAGGAGAAACATATGAAGGAATGAGAGTTATAGGATTTACCTGAGAGGTCAATGTTTTGTTCATGGTGGATGTGATGTCATCTCCTTTATTAGTTTGTGATTTCTTTGCCAGGTTTTGGAAACTTGCCCCCGTTTCCAATTGCTCTCCACTTAGAATTTGCTCTTCACTTCGCAAAGTTATCGCACAAGCATTCTCTCTTGGATTGATCATCGTTTGAGAAGATAATTTTGCTGAGCATTGGCCCTCAAATTTGCTCATGCTAGTAGCCAATTGTCCCATTTGATTTGCGAGGTTTTGGATACTTGCCCCAGTTTCCTGCTGGAATTGCATTGTGTTAGTGGCAAGTGCATTAACAATATCCTTGAGTGACATACCTGAGTTTTCTGGAGTTGGTTGTGGTGCTGGTTGTGGCATTGTTGGTGGTTGCATTCGAAATGGTTGCTGCACTCTAGGTTGATTAAAACCTTGCGTCCGATTTGGTATGGCATTTAGGGCGATTGGTTGATGATTCCAGTAATTAAAATTAGGATGATCTCCCCATCCAGCATTATAAGTGTTAGAGAAGGGATCATACGATTGCCTTGTTTGTCCTGGAACTCCATCCATGGCATTGGCTTGTTCCATATATTCTTCTTGTAAAGTTGGATACATGTCGATTGGATGCTCCATGGTAGAATATACGTCACATGCATAAGATTTCTGCATATCTCCTACAGCCATGTTTTCCACAAGAGAAGTTAGCTCAGAAAGTTGTTGGTCAATGTTCTGAGTGCTTACCTCAATTACACTCCAATGTAACTGTGGCTCAAATCGGCTACTAAATTGTTGAAAGTTTACTGCCATGTCTCCTAAACACAAACAATCAGAGAAAAAAAACAAAAAAATACGAATCAACAATGAAAACAAAATAACAAATCGATTAGAAAATCAATCCCCGGCAACGGCGCCAAAAACTTGATGCGTTCGAAACTAGCAATATACTAGTCGCACAAGTAATAAAGTGATAAGTAAGATATCGTTCCCACGAGGATTGATTCTAATTGAATTTGTTATTTCCAGCAACAATAAACTAAACAGGGGGGGATTTTTGTTGAATGCTTTACTAAATGAAATAATAATGCAAACGAAGATAACAAAACAGAAAGTTAATTCGAATGAAAAATCAATGGGAGACACTTGGTTAAGAGTTCATTCTCTGCCACAAGATATGAATTTGTGAATTAACATAGAATTGTAATCCAATTACAGCATTGAAGTTATCAACCGTAGATAACAACAAGCTCTGTTATCCCAATCTTTCCTTACTTTTGTTGTTAAATAAAACAGGCTCTTTATTTAATCTCTATCCATTAAACAACCTAGAACAAGCTCTCTAAATTTAATTCAATGGATGCATTACGATAAGAAAGATAGGTTGATCTAAGCGATAAACACACAAGCTCGGATTATTTAACTTAGGTTGTATTCTCCAATTGCAATCTCTGATCACAATTTTGCTACTAATGATTAGAAATTCAAGACAATTACGGATAAATATTTCTAGTCTAGCAATAGACAATATCCAGATTATATTCAGTTGGCCACCCAAATACAATCCAGCAAGCAATCATAAGCTTTATACATGGGAAAATACAAGCAACTTCAATTAGAGAATTGGATAACAATTTCTTACACAATCAACTTACAAAAACCATATCAGGGGCTTTGAAATCACCCTCAACCAATTCAGTTTCAGTTACACATGTTTAAGAACGTGGTAAATACAATACAACATGGAGACATTCCAGAAAAGAAAAGGGAAGGGAAAAACTTAGCAAATTTGATGTAATTCTCTTTGGATTGTAGTTCTTCCTCTTTCCAAGCTTCCTTTCTCCTTCAAGAACTCCAAGAGATGAAAGAATTCCAGAGCTGAAGCCTCCACCACGTTCTCCCCTCTTCAAGTTCTGAAAATAAAACCCTATAATGTGTTTAAATACTCTGCTACAGTGACTTGCTACAGTATCCCGTATTATACATGCTCCAGTGGCTTGTGGAATTATATTTCTATACATCTCACACTGTTTTGATTATAACTTTTGGTATACTGAATGGATTTATAAACCGTAAATTTCTCCAGAAAATAGACTTCGAGAGCTTTCCAACGGTATATAATATTTCATCGGGTTCATTGTATATCAATACAATTAAATCCGAGAAGATCACTGACTAGCAGAGGTGAAAATGAAGGGTTTTACTCCATTTTTGTGCAAATTGCTCCAAAACTCCTACAACATCAAAACCACACAAAAACATAAAAATACCAAGGAATATAGCAAAGAAACATGGACGAATTGATATAAAAATAATACGTAAATAGACACCTATCAGAACACCACTGCCAGGAGGGATGTCCTTGATATTGCAAAAATTTTCGGGCCAAAGCAGTTGATGTCTCTGATCATACAATTACCCTTGAGGTAATTGCTTCACTGTTGACCAAACAATATCTTGATTCACTTTGAGAGGTGATAGTAAGTGGTTTCGCACAATGAACTTTGTCAGTGCGTTTTCAGGTTTAAAGAAAATATTCAGATCTATATATTGACATTAACTCAAAGTCCGACTCTGAGTTTTGTTATAAACTACCTTCTTTTTAATCAATAATAAAAACAAAACAACAAGTTGGTTATATGGGAAGCCTAAATATTGAAATGGTGGGTTGAGGTGATCAAGGGTTTTTTTTTTTTGGTTTAATATTTCCTGCTTATTTTCTTGTTATTTGTTACTCTAGTTATTGTGTTTTGTGATGGCCAGGTTCCGTTGCTATAATAGAGATTTAAGGTTAAGGCAGACAGTTAACTTTGTTCAATTAGATGCTTTAGGTTGCTGTCTGGTAGGAGAGGCAGCTCAATGGTGAACTGTTTTAGTTAATATTTTGAATGGGGTATGTTTATAGAGGGGAGTTTAAGACAACTGGTTAATATTGTTTTACTGGTTACTGCTTATTTATTTCTCTTTCCTCTTCTGTCACAGAGGAGTTTCAAGATGATGCAGGGCAAGAAAGTAAAATATTAAAAATAAACATTTTAGGAGATTTATTTTATTTATGAATGTCGTATGAAGTATTTACCTTTTAAAAAAGGTTCCAGTGAAAAATAGATTTAATATTACTTCTTTCTCCAGTATTAGCTTTTCTATTGAGATTTCCTATTGCAAGTAGAATAATTTCCTATTAGACTTGGGATGAGTTCAATATAAATAAGGCTTAGGGCTAATTTCTATGAAGGGTTTTTTTCTTAATAAATTTTATTTTATATGAATTAATGAAAAGACTTATTTTGAGTTTTATTTTTTATAGTTTAACGAACTTTGAAACCTAACAATCTAATAGTCTTGTGCAATTTAACGGAATATTATTGAAATGCTACATTCTAAAAATCAACGGAAGTTGGCCATATTTTTAGATTCAATGGATTTGTGTTATAGTATCCATATATTTATTGCACACAAGATGATGCATTTTGTTTTCTATTTAGGGCTAAACAGTAAATTGGTTTAATCAATTGATTCCCATTTCCCTCACACATGAAGTGCCAATTTGGATATGAATGTTAAATTGAAAACAGAAGCTTCCAGTATCCCTTCAGTTTCAATCTCCTCAAATTCTCTAAGAACTTACAGTTTGAATGAAACAATGCTAGTGATTGATTTTGTGCAGCGTGTGTTTACTTTCTTATCTATAATAATGGGATTTTAGAAGATCAGGGTATCAGAACTGATATTATCTGGAAAAAAAAATGGATGTAAATATTTTTCGGAATGAAGAATGAATTTAGTGATTGCACGCCTTAAGTTTTAAATTATTTGGAAATTTACCATTCCCCAATGTATTAAAATCAGAGGTTGGTAATAAAAGCTGTTTAAAATTTTTAGTTTACAGTTCATTTGGATGCCTGGTATCACATGATATATCTGTATGATAAGCAGGACTTCCAGATTAATTGCTCTACTTGTGGTAGTCTATCTCTTCTATCTGTTGTTCCTAACCGATGTTCTTCTGATTTAACTTCTGTTTTTCCCCAGTTTTACTAACACTTTAGCTATCTTTATTTAATTCAGCTTACAGGTGATTTGAATAAGATTATTGCAATGCAGAAGTTGTTGGAGCCCTATGGGATTTGTGAGGTCTGTTTCTTGATTCAAGTTTTCCTGCTAAGGTTTATTATATTGGTGTTGATTTTTTTATATTTTTATCAAGTGGAGATGAATCACTTTTTGTCCGAATCTTCCTTGACTTGGGAGCACCAACCACTTCTGAAATTTGGTTTTTGTTGTTTCTGGATGACCAGCTCATTTAAATTTCTTATTAAGACTCAGTTTCTATAATATGTACCTTAAAAAATCCTTTAATTTTTTTTTTCTCGTGTGGAAATCCTGAAATTAACACTTATGCACAGTTATATTATGGCAGAGCACTTCTCCTGTCAGTGCGAGATGGGAGCCAACCTCTAAACTAGGGGCTATTTCCACACTCTACAAGCTTGATAGCCAGTAGCCAAGGGTTTTTTACCACTAATTCTAACCCGAGCCTTACCTGATATCTACATGGTATAAATTAAGCATGCTTACGTGACCAAGAACATTTACTTACATTGATTTTCAATCTTTGTCATCAAAACAAATCCAGTGTGTTGAAATGGAATTAAGGATTTTTGAAGAATGTACAGGTATGGTGCATTTTTACTCCAATCATGACATGTTAATCATTATTAATGAAGGGATTTGGAATACCTAAGTTCAATCAATTAACAATTAGACATGGCTCCGAACTGCTAAGAACTGGGTTGTTTTGAGGCCATGGTCTTTTGAATCGTGCTTTTTATTATTTTTCCTTTGCCAACCTTGCCGTTATAAGGGTTGTAAAGCATTTAGAGAAAAAAAAGGGTTAAAGGCGTGCTTTCGAGTCAGATCTCCCTAGCTTCTTTGCCATTGGACACTTTATCGGCATATATTCTGTTTCATAATCTCATTTATCAACTATTGTTGAACGTACTTTGTTTAGATATTTGAAAATATAGGAGTGATTTGTTTTCTGTGAAGGTGGCTCGTACTGGGAGGGCGGCATTGGTACGGGAGTCAGTTGTAGATTCCACATACCTTCGTGGATATCCTCTACCTTTATGATGTTTTTGTAACTCAGTAGCTGCTTAACCTGACACATTAGAAGGTTTGTTTTCCTTTATTAAAGATTATAATTAATGGTTCATTCACAAACACACCTCAATAGAGAATAAAAGCAATTTTAATCAAATTTTCTTATCTTTTATCAGATTTCATGAGGAGCAGTTAAATGTGCTTTTCGAGATTCAGATAGAGATTGTACTTTTGCTTAATAAAATTAAGAGAAAAAGACTTTTGTCCTCATCCAGGCTGATTTTCTATGTTTATGTAAAACACTGTAGTGTTGTATCACTGACATACGTTGAATTCATAAGTATCCGGTTCTTTAACAACTATTTTATTGTATCCCTCTAATGTTTCATTTTATCAATTTCCTTTCTTCATCCACCTCATTTGTGTTGATTCCATTGGTTGATGAATTTATCCTTAGCCCAGAAATGAATTCAATATTTTGAATCATGTTAAGCCTTCTGGTCTTCTATGGTTGCAGAAAATAGAAATAGTCCTCTGCTAGTCTGAAATCCATAGCAGACACAGGCTAAATTTGAAAGGAACTGAAATGACTTGGATTTGAATGACAGGCTTCTGGTCAGTGTTAGTTGTTAAAAATATATATATTTTTATGCTAATTTATTTATATATGGTCAATATATATAGGAAGCAACCTTTACTATTTATGGTCAATACATACGGAAAGCAAACTTCAAGATTCACTGTTGGCATCATCACATTGTTTACTTGTTCCTGAAGACAAAGGAGAATTTTCATAAATAAAATAGAGGATCCAGAGAATATCATATTAGAATACAACTTGTAGAGTATATACAAATTGTTGGTCTAAATGTAAACAGGCTTCTAACTATACTTGAGATGTCACATCTATGTTGAAAATTCTATATCATTACGGCTACAAACATCACGTGCCTCAGAAAATGCCTTTTCTTGAGGCATAAAACCAATACATTAAAAGCATAAAAATCACCTCCTATTGAGTGCATCTATTGAGCTTCGCGAGCAACAATAAGCTCATCTGGAATATCAGCATCACCCGTGATATATGGTAGGATAATCTCATCATCGGTTGTAAAATGATATCTCTCACCAATTGCTCTGAGAAGCTGGTACACTTCAAACATTGTAGGTCTCTCTTTAGGAGTTGGCAACACACAGTTACAAGCAATTCTAAGAAATTGGTTGAGTTCACCATCAAAACCATTTCCCAGGAAGGACTTATCAATGGCAGTTTGGAGGATAGAGTTATCTGACAGATGCTTAATCCAATCCACTAAACTTCCCTTGAAGCTTTCAGGAGCATTAGCCAAATGGGTCGGTCTTTCACTAGTGATCAGCTCCAAGAGAACAACTCCAAAACTATAAACATCACCTTTTGGGGTAGCTACCAATGTCCTCGGATATTCAGGAGCCACATAACCCGAATCTCCAAACTCCCCATTGACAAAAGTACTCAAATGGGTGTCAATTGGGTTCATAAGCCTTGCAAGGCCAAAATCAGATAATTTGGGTTCAAAATCACCATCCAACAAAATGCATTTAGAGCTTATATTTCTGTGTATTATCCGGGGGTTGCAGTTGTGATGAAGCCAGGCCAGACCTCTAGCTGATCCAATTGCAGCTCTGAGCCTCAAGGGCCAATCCATGCTCTTGACATCAGGTTCCCCTGTATGTAGTTTATCATAAAGTGTACCATTTTCCATGTACTTGTACACCAAAAGTCTTTCCTTCTTTGCCACGCAGAAACCCAAAAGGAGAACCAAGTTACGGTGTTTAATGCTCCCTAGAATATTCATCTCAGACACAAACTCTTTCTCCAACCGTTGAGAGTCTTGCAACCGCTTAACCATAAGAGAAGAACCATCATGAAGCAATGCAAGGTACATTGTTCCTGTTCTTCCTGTTCCAAAGATGTTGTTTTTGTTGAAGTTGTCGGTTGCCTTCATAAGATCACTCAACCTCATTTTGGAAACTAACTTCTCAAACATTGAAACCTAAGAAAAAGGGGAACTTTTTTTGTTAATAAATAAATAAATCAATCAAGGAAAAATGTAAAAGAGAACCAAGTTTTGTGGGGTTTATCATTTCTGAGAAAAGAACAATATTTTTAAAAATATAGATTCCCTGACCTAGTTGAAAATCAAGTACCAAATTCATCCTAATTTTCTAAATACATTGCTCCACAAGTATCTAATCTCATTTGACAACTCCATACTTTATTAGAGGCTTGTCCAGCAAACCAAGTCGGGCTCTACATTTTAATGACAATTCGACACTTGGTACACAATTAAAAAGAGAAGGAAAAAAAAAAATTGATGGCTCAGTTGTCACTGCCCTATAATTGGAGTATTCTATGAGCATTTGCTGCGACTGAGATTATTATTCCTCAAAATAGTTCTAAGAAATGACATTTTTTCACATTATTTTCCATAAGTAAATCGTAGTAAGCAAACATATATAAGAAATAAGAATTTAGAGCTTGGACTTGCCTTGATGCCCTTGGTTCCTTTAATGCTTTTTGCCCATTTGTTACCGTCAGGGTCATCTTCCTTCTTCTTAATCCCTCCAAGGAAGAAGTAATACAAGAGAATGCCCACAACAGTGGCGGTAAAAGTTACCCCACCAACAGCAGCTCCAGCAATAATACCAACACGAGACTTCTGTGGAACACCTGGGCAGGGATTCAAAGGTTTGCCACAAAGTCCGAGATTGTTGGCATAATCCTCAGCCTTCGCAGCATAATTTGCAGAGAAGGGGACGGGTCCTGTTAACAGATTGTTGGCAACACTAAATGTTTTGATCCTGCTAAGCAGGCCAAGTTGCAACGGAATTTTGCCTGTTAACCTATTGTTATTGAGCTTAAGTACATTCAGGAAAGAACAATTTGCTAGAGCAGAAGGGATTTCACCCGAAAAGCTGTTGGATGAGAGATCAAGGGTCGTCACATATGTTAGTAATTGAGAGATATCAGGAGGAATGGGCCCAGATAGCTTGTTGCTAGAAAGATCCAAGCCAGTCAAGCTGGAACAATTTTTGATGCCACGAGGAAACTGGCCCTTAAGCCCCATATCTGAAAAGCGGATATTAAGGACTCTGTTCTCATCAGGGTGCCAACACTCAACACCAGCAAATTTGCAAATGAATCCTTCAGTACCGTTGTTGAAATTCCATGAAGTTGTTAAGTAGTTAAAAGGGTCTTCAAGAGAATTCTTAATGGATTTCAAGCACTCTATGTCACTCAAAGTTGCATGGCTTACACTAGTTTTAATCAAAATCAATACAACAATCAAACAATGGCAAAGATTATCGTTTCTACTCGTCAAGCCCATGTGAAAGACCATGCACAAAACAGAAAATAATAGATTGTTCATGTAAAAAAGAGGACAAAAATTCTAAACCCAAATAGACTCGAACTCAATTTGGTATATACCACAAATGTATCAAGAATTACAAAACAAAAAAAGAAAAAAAAAATTGCAGAGTCTTAAAAGAATCCCACCCGACTCAATCTACAAATAGAAAGCTCAAATGAGACATACCCAGATGAGAAAATTGGTAAAGACAGGCCTTAGATCAACATGCTGCAGTACCCAGATAATGAACAGAAAAATAAACAAAGAAAAATTGATTATAATGAGGACTCTCTGGTATAGCTTCATAATGGGAAGCAGTTGGGTTTATTTATTGTTCATTTTTGATGTAAAACAAGAATTTGCTACGAAATATCGAAAGAGGACTTAGACTTCGTTTTCTTTCTTTCTTTCTTTCTACTTGATTTGTCACCATAAAAACACAACAGTCCAACGACCAACGAGAGTCTTTGTGGTTTGGAAATTCAGAGGCAAAGATAAACTGAAGTAAACAAATAGCATTAACAGTTGCTGCAACTAAATCTGTGTGTTTTGTTTTGTTTATTATTTTATTCACGAGAATTGACTGTTTTGACTTGAATAGAGACTTGCGTGTTGACTGGTCAGGCCATTCATTGCCCTACGGATCAAAGATTAACGTTCACACCCATCTCCCATTTCCAACGTCTTTGTCACACAGCAACCCACCTGGGACTGGCTACTACCTTCTTTTTATTTATTTATTTTGTTAAGATTGATACTGGATCAATAATTATACATGGGATGGTCCTCTATATCTTGTTTCTCTGTACACGTGGCTAAACTTGGGAAAATTTGGATTAGTTGCTGAAATAACGAACTGAGAGAGCCATTTTGAATTTTAACAAAAATCTATTTCTTTTTATGGCTATCCTATGTCAACTAGACCTTATCCACAAGTGACAGTTAGACAACTATATTCAATTATTTACTTGTTTAAATGAGGGTGTTTTTTGTTATTTTACATTGAATTTTATTGGTTTATAGAAAATAGATTTTCGTAAGACTCAAAAAATTCTTCCCATATGGTTATGTTTTTCCTTAATTCTGATTAACTTTTGACCTGCACACTATATTTGATGCGTTCGAAACTAGCAAGTATATTAGTCGCACAAGTAATAAAGTGATAAGTAAGATATCGTTCCCACGAGGATTGATTCTAATTGAATTTGTTATTTCCAGCAACAATAAACTAAACAGGAGGGATTTTTGTTGAATGTTTACTAAATGAAATAAGAATGCAAGTAAAGAATAACAAAACAGAAAGTAAATTTGAATGAAAAATCAATGGAAAAAAGCTGGTTAAGGGATCCTTCTCTACCACAAGATATGGATTTGCGAATTAATTGTAGAATTGTCATCTAATTACAGCATTGAAGTTATCAACCGTAGATAATAACAAGCTATATTACCCCAATCTTTCCTTACTTTGTTGTTAAATAAAACAAGCTCTTTATTTAATCTCTATCCATTAAACAACCTAGAACAAGCTCTCTAAATTTAATTCAATGGATGCATTACAAAAAGAAAGACATGTTGATCTAAGCAATAAACACACAAGCTCGGATTATTTAATTAGGTTATATTCTCCAATTGCAATCTCTGATCACAATTTTGCTACTAATGATTAGAAATTCAAGACAATTACGGATCAAGATTTCTAGTCTAGCAATAAATCACAACCAGATTATATTCAGTTGGCCACGCAAATACAATCAGCAAGCAATCATAAGCATTAAATATGGGAGAATACAAGCAACTTCAATTAGAGAATTGGATAATAATTCCTTACACAATCAATTTACAAAAACCATATCAGGGGCTTTGAAATCACCCTCAACCAATTCAGATTCAGTTACACATGTTTAAGAACGTGGTAAATACCATACAACATGGAGACATTCCAGAAAATGAAAGGGAAGAGAAAAACTTAGCAAATTTGATGTAATTCTCTTTGGATTGTAGTTCTTCCTCTTTCCAAGCTTCCTTTCTCCTTCAAGAACTCCAAGAGATGAAAGAATTCCAGAGCTGAAGCCTCCACCACGTTCTCCCCCCTTCAAGTTATGAAAATAAAACCCCAAAATGTGTTTAAATACTCTGCTACAGTGACTTGCTACAGTGCCCCGTATTATACATGCTACAGTGGCTTGTGGAATTATATTTCTACACTTCTCACACTGTTTTGATTACAACTTTCGGTACACTAAATGAATTCATAAACCGTAAATTTCTCCAAAAAGTAGACTTCGAGAGCTTTTCAACGGTATATGATATGTCATCGGGTTCATTGTATATCAATACAATTAAATCCGAGAAGATGGCTGACTAGCAGAGGTGAAAATGAAGGGTTTTACTCAATTTTTGTGCAAGTTGCTCCAAAACTCCTACAAACAACAAAACCACACAAAAACATAAAAATACCAAGGAATATAAGCAAAGAAACATGGACAAATTGATATAAAAGTAATACATAAATAGACACCTATCAAATTCCCCCACACTTAGACTTTGCTAGTCCTCGAGCAACTACAACGATATGAAAACAAAAGTAAATGTAAACAGAATCAAAGAAAAATTAAACACACATGTTTTAACTTGAAAATAGGCCTCAAAGATTGTACTTAATTATAACCCAAGGAAAACTTCAAAATAATGTACTTGATCAACAATTTTATCTCAAATATTAGTTTCGCTTCACTTCAATTCCTCAAGTGTGTGTGTGTAGAGCCATCCTCACCTAATCACTTGTAACCCGGATGAGTTTATGCATAAAAATGAATCATATTTAATATTGAAGATGTGTGTATAAATGAACTCCATAGGCTTGCTTCTCAAGTCACTCTTCACTAATGTAGACATGCACAATACCAAGGATCAAGTAGGACTTTATTAAGCTTGTAACGTTTGGCTTGGGTGAAGGTATGATAAAGAATAATAATTTGGCTTAAATCACCCAGAAACACATAAATCATTAAAGACTATGTAGAGCTCAACCCTATAACACAACTTCATTTCAATTCACTAAGTTACTCCCCCAAACTTATTTAGAACATTCAATCTTTTTTGTTTTTCGCAGAAAACAAAAGAAAACTACACCCCCACACTTTGTTGTTTCATTCTTTTTAAGAACACTTAAGGGTGTAGATCTCTTATTCTTCTTCTTTTGTTCTCTTTTTTTCTTCTTCTTTTTTTTTTTCTTTTTTTTTATTACACTTCCCCTCCCCCACACTTAAATAACACATTGTCCTCAATGTGTAAGTACGTAGACGATAAGTATAGATTGACTGTTTTTTTTTTTTTTTTACAAACACAATAGAACTCACTTGCATTGCTCATGACACATCCCAACCTCCTCTAACTTCCCAAAACCAGAACATAGCTCAAAATTTCATTGTGAATGATCTACATGCTCATAGGTAAGGGATAAACTGTTTGGAACAAATTCATTTGAGGTTAGGAAATCTTTTAGTGAGTTAACAAAGAAAAAGGCTTACAGAGGCACAAAGGGGTAACTAGGGATCAATTTCAGTCAAGGTTGGCTATTAAGGCTCAAACGGTCCAAAGATGGCCTAAATAATTTCCCCAATGTTGCATAGTCTAGGATTTCGCCTCGAGTGACCATCAAACAAGTTCTAGAATTCATTGAAATCTGAAGAAACAGTTAAATTACATAAACTTTCTCTAAGTGAACAAATAACTCAGTGATAATAGCTCAGTGCTCAATGTTGCGCAAGGAATCAAAAGCAAAGCGAAAACCAATAAAAATTTCAAGCACACAGATCCATGCATAATTTATCATTTTCCAAGAGTTATTCTTAATTCAATCATTATCTTATCATCGACCCACAAAATGCAAGAAAAGAGGTACGTGGCGTTGTTACACCTGAGTCAAGATTGTATATTTCAACAATCCTTAGGACCAATAGCCCGCAGACTTAAGGTTTACAGCCTATATACCTTTATTATGAAAGAACAAAACAAGATACAAGACACTTCAAACAACATGAAATAAACAAACTACAGATTTATTGAGAGAGAATGCGTTTCAAGAGTTACGAAAACCCCATATTCTGCCATTCTCAGGTTTTTCCACAATGTTTTTTTTTTTTCGAATCGAAACTGATAAAGACAAAAACACACAACAACTCAAAATTACATAAAACTAAACTTACTTAGAAAATAATAAAGTCCAACAAATCAGTAAACAAAAACAAGGCAGTTAGAATAGGTCTAAAAAGTTTAGAAGTTAGCCTCCTTATTCAGCCATTATGGATTGAAGAGATCCAGAATGCGTTTCAAGAGAACTTAAACTTTTTAAGCCACCACTCTAAAAGCAAAGATTAGAAAATATTACCTACGGTGAAAGAAACAATCTGAAAAAAACTCAAAAGAAATGACATTAACAAAAACTCAAATAAACACAATAAAGAGAAAGCAAACGAAAATGAAGCAAACCGGCAGATAGAGATTACAGATGGAGCGTTAAATCCAGTTTACGCCTCTTATTGCCTTCTCCAAACTAATCTATCCGAGCCATTGTTGAATCAGGCGAATAGACGAATTCTTGTAATTTGTCAATTAACTCCCCTGCAGTTGAAGCTGTAAACAGGATTTGCCTCGCTGACTGTGAGATGAAGTTTTTTTCTACTGCTTGATCAAGAAAAGACAACAAACCATCAAAAAAATTATTAACATTTAACAAACCAATGGGTTTCCGATGGATGTTAGCTGTGCCCAAGAGGTGATTTGAAATATCTCCTCTAATGTACCATAACCACCGAGCAAAGCTATAAATGCATTAGATTTAATGACCATATGTGCAATACGCTCATGCATAGGGGTGGCAATTTGCCCCGCCGGGTCCGGGGCCCCGGTTTGCCCCGGACAAATGGGGCGGGGCAAGTCCCGCCCCAAAACTGTTTTGGGGCGGGTCTGGGGCAAAAGAATTCTGCCCCGGTAGGGGCGGGTCAGGGTCAGGGTCTAACACTTAGCCCCGTTCGACCCGCCC
>SNVD02003999.1:0-19308 GCA_013180625.2 Boswellia sacra
TCGAGTGCTACGTCGACGCCGACTCGTCGACGGGTTTGCGCGCTCGCGGCGCTGTTGTTATGCAACGGTCGCGGCGGCTTCGACGACGACGACGACGGCGACGACGGCGACGAGGCAAACCTGATTGCGCGCGCTCGGCGTCGCTTTACTGCGGAAAACTAGTGAAATGATTAGGCCGCGCCGACTCGGACAAATCCTTTGACTGGTGTCCTTTGGCCGGCCGCCAAACGGCGCGCTCGCACCTGAACAGGTGAGTGGCTGTCCAGCGCGCGCGCGCTCAGATGCGGAAAAGATCCATCATCATCATCATCATCATCATCATCGCCATCAAATTGATTCGGATGCAGCCGCGAACGGGAGTCGCTCACTCTCGCCCGTCGTTTGCTGGCTCGCTCACTAGCTCGAGACTTTAGTCGGGAGCTCGTCAATCCGGCGGACGGACACGATAACCGGCGGAACTGTGTGACGAGTCGAGTTTGCGACCGCCACCGCCACGTTCAAGAGCATCTTAGTTGTCGCGTGTGCCTGGACGTGCGCTGGGACGTGCGGTGTTCGGGCGACGGCCAAACAGGTGCGCTCACTCGACAGGTGAGCGATGTGATGCCGTGCGATGCGTGCGAGGCGATGCGAGGCGAGGCGATGCACTGCAATGCGACGCGATCGCCTCTTGGCTGAGCTGGACAGCGGCCATTTGGCCGGCGGCGATCACGTAGACGCGCCGCCACCGGACGTAGCGGTGGCGCGCGCGTGATCTATGTTCGCGCGCTCGACGACGGGAAAACCCCGAGCGCAAACAACAGAGCTCGGCTCACTCGAGTGGTCAGTGGACGCGCTCAAGGCGACCCATTGCCAGGGCCGGCGCTGGGCCGACAAGTGGCGTCCGCGGCGCACTCGCGGGCCGAGTCGCGCGACACCTCTGCAGAGTAGTGTCACTCGCTCGAGTGGAGTCTCGCCACTTACCTGAGTGAGGGCACGCCAGCGGCGCCTCTCAGTCGACAATTTGCCGCTTGTCTGAGTTCTTGTCGTTGTTTTTGTTGTTGTTGTTGTTGTTGTTGTTGTCTTCACGACGCGGCTCGAGCTTGGTCAGGCCGGCGGTGGCACAGGATATTGACGGCGCCAAATGTGGCGCTCTCCAATTGTGGGCCTCTCACTCGCTCGTTCACTTAGTAACTCACACAAACTCGCCCGCCAGCTCGCTCTCTGACTCACTCTCTATCGGCGGCCTCGTGCGCGCCGCTGATTAGCGCTGACTATCTGACTGACTCGACTGCGGCGGCGGCGACGTCGCGTGTGTCACTCTGCGCCGCTGGATTGGCGCAAGATCCCGACCAGAGCCGAGCTCGACCTTCGCGCGCGCTCCGGCCTATCTCAGGTGCGCGCTGGCGCCTCGCAATCAAGATGGCGCCGATGCGGGCGCCGAAAGCCCTCCGCCGGCGCTGGCCAGGCGCTCGTCTGAAAGCGACACTTTGCGGCCGACTCGATCCAAGTGTGCAGCCACTTAAGCACTTCGCTCGCTCACTTGGCCACACAAATTCACTCACAGTGTCGTCGTCGTCGCCGCCGCCGCCGCCGTCGCCGCCGCCGTCGCCGCCGCTCGCCCACTTGGAACTCGCTAAATGGACACTCAATTTTTGACTTGCGTGTGCGTCTCGTCGGTCCCAGTGGCCCGCGTCTTCGCTCTGGACGTCGTCGCTCTTGGTCGTTGTCGTCGCGGTCGTGGTCGATCTCAACTGAACGGACGTGACCGTCGTCGCGCAAAGCTCTAGCCCCTCGCTGGCGTCGGCGAGTCGCCTGAGCTCGGCGCACTTCCAGCCTCCACTCTGACCGGCGCGCCTACCCTCATCCCTCGGGCTCTCGTGCTCGACTCAACGCCGCCCGCTCGATAGGCGGGGCCTAGACGAGACGGAGGCGGGCTCCATCGAGGGGGCGGCGTGTTTGTCGCGCCCCCTCCTCTTGGGCCAGTCGCCGGCCGGAGCGCTCGGCTGCCGACCCCCGCGGCCACACAGGTGCGCCCGACTCTTGGCAAGTGCTCGCCGCGCGCACGCACACGTAACCCTTTGATGGCGCGCCAAGACGACTTTTTGCTCGCGTGCAGCCCACGGACGCGCTCTCACGGGCGCGCTCGACAACAGAGTTGCGGGCGGCAAACAAGAGGCGACGATGGAGCCGCCGCTTGGCGGGTGCTCTTTCAGCTCGCGTCGACGCCCTCGGTCTTTTTGGAGTCGGCGCGAGTTACAGAGTTCCAAGTTGTTGGTGTTGCGCTCGGCGGCCAGTGCTGCTCTCTGCTGCGCGCACTCGCTCGCGCTGTTGGTGGTGGCCTTTTTGCGGTCGCCGTCTCGGCGGCGGATTGGCGCGTCGTCCAATTAGTGTGCCGCCAACATTGCCACGAGCTCGTCACAAACTCGCATACACACACACACTCACACACACTCACACCACACGTACATGCGGGCGCGAGCGCGCACACACCACGCACCAGTCATAGGCTCTAATTGATTAACGACGGCGCCATATCTCGAGCGCCGGGCGACGTTTGCAAAGGACGCCGACGCCGACGCCGACGCCGAGCTCACCTTCGTTCGGCTTTGCGCGCGCTCGACTCGAATCGATTTCATCAGCTCGCTTACATAAGCCCAGATAAGCTCGCAGTCGACGACAAGACCAGAATTGTGTGCTCGCGCCGACCTTTCGCTCGACGCGCGAGCGTCTGTATCAAGGAAACGTCAGCTCGGCTCGCGTCCGCGACCCTGAAGCGCTCTCTTCGCGCCTCCCACAAGGCGCGCGCGCAGACGCTCACTTCCGCCCATTTGTCGACTCTAATAGAGGCGGAAGTAAGTGGGCGTATCGCCGTCGTGGTCAGGCCCTTGGTGGGTTGGCGCCGCGAGCGTGGTAGCTGGCCGGCATGACACGGGGGGGGGGGGGGGGGGGGCGCTCCTGACGTGCGCGAGTATGAGTGAGGCGCGAAAGCTTCATAATCAATACGGCGAGATACTGAGCGGCGCGCCTGTTACGTGTACGCGCGAATCGCGCGCGCCGGCTAATGATTTTATTAGCCCCTACTTGTGGACACACTTTGGCGCTGCCGCGAGCACGAGGACGACTCGCAAGGTCGAGTCGGTGGGGAGGAGGCGCGCCACAATGGCGCACGCACGACCTCTGGAGTGCGACCCTCGAGAGAGAAGTGGTCTGAATGCGACGAGTGGCCGGGCTCGAGGCGAACAATCGCCGCGTCGGCCCGACGAGTGAGAGCGAATCATTGTGTGCGCCTTTGGCGCGCCTCGCCTCGACCACGAGTTGCGTGATCGAGTTGATTGCAGGCGCCCGTCGAGCTTGCCTAATGCCAGCACGCGCGCCGCCGGCACAATGGGCGCCTCCGCGTCGGGCCGCCGGCCAGCGCCCGTCCGCGCCCACAGTTTCCTCTTCCTCTGGGCCCAGAGGAAGCCAGCAGTCTGGCAGCGCTCACCTGTTGCGCGTTGCGCAACAAGCGCGCGCGTGCGCTCGCACGAGAGCCAGGCCGAGTATCAGTGTTGGCCCGCCACCGCGCGCGTGCCCTTATATTTAAATAGGGAATGCCTCCGCGCGAGCGCTATTAAAAAGTCGTCGGCTCGCTCACGGGCTCGGCGCGCTCGCACAGGTAGCGCAATCAATCAACGCCGTCGAGGTGAACCTGCACGCGCACGTAAGCCAATCGAGTCGCTTAAATTAGCTCTGCTCGTGTCAATCAAGAGCGGGCGGCCGGGCGCGCGGGCGCGCTCAGGCCTGAAATTGAGCCAGAAATTATCGACTGCGCGAGCTCGCAGCTCAGCTCGCACGTCGACTCGACGCCCCGAAGGCTCGCCAACTCGCGACTGCTCGACACTCGCGCACTTCCTTCTCGGCGCCGTCTGGTGCCCGTTGTCGTGCTTGTTTTCGTTCGTCAAACTGTTGTGCTGCTGCTGCTGCTGCTGCTGCTGGCGGTGGTGGCGGCTGCTGTTTCTGCTGACGTGATTTGTCCGGAAGGCGCCATTGTTGTCGTGGGCCACAATGGCGCCTTCCGTCAGCGCGCCGGCTGCGTGGCGGCCGCGTGGCGCGCACATGACACAATGCTGGCGAACACAATTGCTCGCCTTCGTCGGGCGCCCGCCTGTTCGTTGACGAACGAGTTGAGTGCCAAGTGAGTGACTCGAGCCTTGGCGAACTCGAGAGGCGCGCACGACAACATCTCAATTACAAGAGCGCCGCCACCGCCGCCGCCGCCGCCGCCGCCGCTGCCGCCACGAGACTCTCCGCATCGCTGGCGCCCACGCGCGCACGCGCCCAGCCTCAGCCTTGTTATCACCACGTCGTCGGTGGCGACGTTCCACATGAACAGTGGTGACGGCGGCGCCCTCGGAGCGCAACTGCCTCGCGACATCTCGCAGGCGATGCGCGCGCTAATTGGCCTGTTTACGCGCACGTCGGCTCGCGATGACGAGCCGATGCAGAGGCGCCCGTCTGAGGGGGGAAAGGAATGAAAATCAGTGTAACTACGACGACGACGACGACAACAATCACGACGAACACGCCGATGATTGATGGCTCAGTGGAAGAATGTTGCGCGCCCGCCGCGACCTTTAGACGCCCTTCGCGCTCGCTCGACTTCCGGATGGGCGCCGAGTGATTTCGTGCGCCGGTGTGATCGACGCCAGTGCGCTGATGAGCGCGCCACTGACGCGCCACCAATTCCGCCGCTCCCGGACGCCAATCAGCGCTCACTTTTCGCGCCGCCAGCCAGACAGGTGATCGCGACAACTCGCAACCACTCGTCCGCTCGGAGTGCGAACGCCAACTCCGTTCGGTTCGCGCGGCCCGCCGCCACAGGTCAGCCCCGACAGGTGCGAGTCTACCTGTTGCCAGATCGGCGGCTCTCGTGCGCCTGGGCCGCGCGGGCGCCACGCGCGCGCCCCGAGTCAGCTGATCGGAGAGCGCCCGCGCGTCTCGAGACTGTGTCGCTCGCGAGCTCGCGGCTAACACAAATAAAATTGAGCACAAATAAAACGCGAGCTCTCGTCGGCGGTTGGCGTCGATTACAATCCCATTACCGCGCCCGACGAGAGACTTTCTATTTTTGGTAGCCTCATTTATTGGCACTCGAGCCATCATCAGCCCAGCCGCACACCGGCGAGATGTTTATTGGCCCGGCGAGAATGTTGCGGTCGGCGACTCGCACCGGATCGGCTCTCCGGGCGAGCTTCAGGCCGCCGACGCGGACCAGCACCCAAATGATCGGCTCAGGTTCGCTCTCGAGCGCGGCCACCACACACACGAGAGCTTTGGTGAGTTGTGTTCGCCGTGGGCTGTCGTCGAGCTCAGGCTCATAAATTGAGCCACAGCACCAGAAACATCGTCGTTGTCAACGCCACACGAGAACAACAACATCTCAGCCACATTGACAATCTGCCCGGATAGACAAACAAACAAGATCTTCTCCCGCCCACTTACATCAGCTCAGCTCACTCACACGCGCGGCTCACTCACACAGTCACTGAGCCGCTAACTCACACCCCAAAGTCAGGATCCACCACACTAACACTTTTTACAGTCCCTCATTTCCGCCACCGCCATCCCGACACACGAACGATTCCAACGGCATACCGCTATTCCCGGCCCGCAAGCCGCTCATCGTGTCTGCTGCCAAGGCTGTCAGCAGCGACTCTACGCCACCTCCGCGCCCGTACTCAGTAACGGAAGCCAGACGGGCTTATCCGCCGCAGCCAAATATAATAGTTTGTTGACACAGCGACACGGCAAGCACGTGGTCTCGGTGGAGCTCAACAGACCAAAGGTGCGCAACGCCTTCAGTCTCGAGACTGCGGCCGAGCTCGTGCGCCTGTGGGCCGAGCTCGAGGACGACTCGAGTGTCCGGTGTGTTGTGCTCAGCGGCCAGGGCGCCGATTTCACCAGCGGCCTCGACCTCAAGAGCTTCATGGGCGTCTACGCCCAACTCCAGGAGCTCAGCGACGTGGGCCGCAAGGCGCAACTGCTCCGCAAGGCCGTCGAACAATTCCAGGCGCCCTTCAAGGCGATGCACACCTTCGGCAAGCCCATCATATGTGTCCAACACGGCCTCAGCCTGGGCCTGGCCATGGAGCTGGCCGCCTGTAGCGACATTCGGTATTGTTCGCGCGACACGCGCATGGCCGTGCGCGAGGTGCTCATCGGCATCGCCGCCGACGTGGGCAGCCTCCAGCTGCTGCCCAAGCTCAGCGCCAACCAGAGCCTCTTGCACGAGCTCATCTACACCGGGCGCTACCTCAGCACCGACGAGGCGCTCCAGCTGGGCTTTGTGTCGCGCGTCCTCGACACCAAGAGCTCGGCCATGGAGGCGGCACTCGAGCTGGCCGCCTGCATCGCGCGCCGCTCGCCGCTCGCCGTCCAGGGCGCCAAACGGAACCTCCAGTTCAGTCGGTGCCAGCCCTTTCAGGTGGGCCTCGACTACAACGCCATCTGGAACAGCTCCATGTTGCAGTCCGAGGATCTGGCCAAAGCGGTGGCCGGCATCATGTCGAAGCAGAGCGAGGACGAGATTGAGTACGAGGACTTTTGAGGCCGAGCTGAAACTGTGTGCCTCCAGTCTCAAGCCGCCGTTCAGCGCCACTCGACCGATTGCCCCCGCTAAATTGCGTTCAATCTGACGACGAACGGAAACTGTGAGACCAAGAGATGCGTCTGGGCGGCCATAATATTCGTACATCTCGATTAGACGCGTCGCGATCGGCTCCACTCAGCCGGAGCTTTATCTTCGTATCACTGATCGAGTGCTCATAGCTGACCCCTTTACCTGTGCGGTCTGCGGTCTGCGGTGTGCGGACGCACGCGCGGCTGCGTCGAGTCGACGGCATCGGACGCGAGATAATTAGCGAGCCCGACGAGTGGCAGACGAGTCGCGACGTCTCTGATGCCGAGGACTGCGCGAGCGCGCGTACGCCCGATTAGTGTCATCGCCGGGCGACTCGCGAGCTCGGCTGTGTTCTGTCTGTGGCCGATGTCGTTGTCTCGAGCTGGCGGCAAGATGAAGGCGTCGACTGCGGCAGTAGGGGCGGCAGCAGCAGCAGAAGCGACACCACAACCACAACCACAACCACCGCCACCGCCACCAACGACAACAACAACAACAACAACATCAATAACTTGTCGCGGCCTCGACGTCGTCTCCATTCTCGCTGTCCTTCGAGCGTCGCTCGACTCGAGTCGCGCTCAAGTTTGTTGTGACGGCGTCCACGGGCCTGCGGCTGTGGTGTTCAGAGTGGCGCTGAGTTTGGCGCTCGGCTGATGCAATTGCAGAATCGGATTAAGCGCTCGCGGCGTCCACTCGGCGCCCGCCCAGCACAGCGACACACTCGCACAGACACAGTCAGAGTGGCGCCGACACAGACACACGCCAGAGTTGGAGCCGGTTGAACTATTCGCCATCGGCTCGGGCGCTTATCTATCGGCGCGCGCGCGGCTGCCAGCCGCTTGCTCGGCACGGACGCGCCGCTGGCAAGGCGCTCATCATCACGGCCGCCAAATGGGCGAGCGAGCGAGCGAGCCAGCGGCTGAGTTAGTGAGTGAGTGAGTGTGCGAGTGAGGTGAGGGGCGAGGGCCGAGGGGCGAGGGCGAGGGCGAGGGCGAAAGCGTAAGAGTGAGCGCGCCAGTGCGTGGAAAAGTCGAGGCGGCGAGCCGAGCCGACGGCCGAGCGAGCTCGAGGTGAGTTGGCGCGCATTCGCCGCAATCGGACAATCGCCACCGCGACACTGTCCACCACTGTGACAACCACCGCCACGACCATTACGACCACCCAGACGCTAGCCACGATGGCGCCGCTGTCCCAAGTTTGCAATTCCAGCCAGCGAGCCCAGACGCAAACTGGAAAAAGAAGCGACAATAATTGAAGGCACTAAACACACACGCACACACACACACACAGCGACGAACAGACACACACAACATTCGGCAGAGCGTTACTTAATCATCGTCGGCATCAATTAGCGAGGTGGAGAAAATGTGCGGCATCTTCGCGTACCTGAACTACCTGGAGCCCAAGAGCAGGCGCGAGATCCTCACCTGTCTGGTGCAGGGCCTGCGTCGGCTCGAGTACCGGGGCTACGACTCGGCGGGCGTGGCCATCGACGAGACACTCAACAACAACAACTGCATCCGCATCGTGCGCCGTCAGGGCAAGGTGGCCATGCTCGAGGAGGAGATCTGGTCGGGCGAGGCCAAGTTCGATCTTGAGCAGCGCTTCAGCTGTCACGCGGGCATAGCGCACACGCGCTGGGCCACGCACGGCGCCCCCTCGGCCGTGAACAGCCACCCGCAGCGCAGCGACGAGGCCAACGAGTTTGTGGTGGTGCACAATGGCATCATCACCAACTACAAGGACCTCAAGCAGTTCCTCGAGAAGAAGGGCCACGTGTTTGAGAGCGAGACGGACACCGAGGTGATCGCCAAGCTCATCAAGCATCTCCACGAGAGTCTGCCCAACTTGTCGTTCCGCGAGATCGTCGAGCAGGCGATCCAGCAGCTCGAGGGCGCCTATGCGCTGGTGTTCAAGTCGAGCCGCTTCCCCAATCAGGTGGTGGCCACGCGCCGCGGCAGTCCCCTGCTGGTGGGCATCAAGACGAAGCTCTGCCTGCCCACCGACTACATCCCCGTCATCGTGGGCCGCAACTCCTACTCCTCCACCCAGACCGCGTCCACTCGCAAGGCCACCTCTACGATGTCCGCCCCCCTAACACCGGATGCGGGCGGCCCGGAAGTGGTGGAGATTGGCGAGAAGATGGCGCAACCGCGATCGGGAGGCGCCAGCGACCCCAAAGAGGCCCGGCCCAGACCGCCCACGCCGCCCACGCTGGCCAGGCCGCCCACGCCGCCCACGCCGCCCTGCGAGCAGCTCGAGGGTCTCGGTTTGGAGGAGAACCAGCAGCAAGACAAGGGCTTCGCCAAGATGCAGCGCTCGCCCTCCACCACCGAGTTCAGTCCGCTGGGCGAGCGCGCGCCCGTCGAGTACTTTTTCGCCTCCGACGCCTCGGCCATCATCGAGCACACCAACCGCGTCATCTTCCTCGAGGACGACGACGTCGCCTGGGTCGTGGACGGCCGGCTCACCATTCACCGGATCAACCGGAAACGGGTGGCGGCCGAGCCGTCGCCCATGCGCGAGATCACCACGCTCAAGATGGAGATCCAGCAAATCATGAAGGGCAACTACAACTCGTTCATGCAGAAGGAGATCTTCGAGCAGTGCGAGTCGGTGGTGAACACGATGCGCGGCCGAGTGGACTTCAAGTCGGGCACGGTGGTGCTGGGCGGCATCAAGGACTACATTGGCGACATAATGCGCTGCCGCCGCCTCCTGCTCATCGGCTGCGGCACCTCCTTCCACTCGGCCATAGCCACGCGCCAGATACTCGAGGAGCTGACCGAGTTGCCCGTGATGGTGGAGCTGGCCAGCGACTTCCTCGACCGCAAGACGCCCGTCTTCCGCGACGACGTCTGCTTCTTCATCTCGCAGTCCGGCGAGACCGCCGAGACGCTCGTGGCGCTCCGCTACTGCAAACAACGGGGCGCCCTCATCGTGGGCGTCACCAACACCGTGGGCTCCAGCATCTGCCGCGAGTCCCATTGTGGCGTCCACATCAACGCCGGCCCCGAGATTGGCGTGGCCAGCACCAAGGCCTACACCAGCCAGTTCATCTCGCTGGTCATGTTCGCGCTCGTCATGAGCCAGGACCGTATCTCGATGGCGCCCCGGCGCCAGGAGATCATCGAGGGCCTTAAGTCGCTGGCGGCCGACATCAAGCAGGTGCTGGCGCTCGATCACGAGGTGCTCATGCTCGCGAAGGAGCTCTACAAGCAAAAGTCGCTCCTCGTCATGGGCCGCGGCTACAACCACTCCACCTGTCTCGAGGGCGCGCTCAAGATCAAGGAGCTCACCTACATGCACTCGGAGGGCATCCTGGCGGGCGAGCTCAAGCACGGCCCTCTGGCGCTGGTGGACGAGAAGATGCCCGTGATCATGGTGATCACGCGCGATCCCGTCTATCCAAAGTGCATGAACGCCCTCCAGCAGGTGACCGCCCGCGACGGCCGGCCCATAGTGATCTGCGAGGCGGGCGACGGCCAGACCAAGTCGCACGCCTTCAAGTCAATCGAGGTGCCCCACACGGTCGACTGTCTCCAGGGCATCCTCACCGTCATTCCCCTCCAGCTATTGAGCTACCACATTGCCGTCCTTCGCGGCTGCAACGTAGACTGTCCGCGCAATCTCGCCAAATCGGTCACAGTCGAGTGAGTGGGTAGCTCAGCGCCCCGCATCCACGCAATGGATACCACTTACAGACATACAGACATACACACACACACACTTACAGGCACATGAGTAGACTGTCAAGTAGTCTTTCTTGCCAAGTTGACAATACTCAATACAGTGTGCTCTAGTTTTTAGGCATATCGCATTCACACAGCCAGAGAAAAAGACTTGTAATTCAACCTGTTGTTATCGATGTACACAAGTTGTCGTCATGGTGCTGATCACCAGTTCATAACTCTTCTCTCTGTTCGTTGGACGCTCTTGGAACAGCTTCGCTCGACAAAGTCGCCAGTGTTCCGGTGTACCTCCCGTCCACATTTAGCGCCACTGAATATTTAAAGGGTATTATATCAATAAGCAGCTCCACCAGAGACTGTGACTCTTGGCTCCCTAAGAGCATTCTGAGCACCTTGGACAATGACAACGCATTCCAATCGCTCTTAACCAGCATCGACATCCATGGGTGCTCCAGCGTCATGGTTTCGAAGCCCTCGCGTTTGTTAGTGTTCACGAAGGTTTGATTGAGTCTGAAGTTGAGCCAGTCTAGCATCGAGGTGGAAACAATCGAGACGCTGGTGTTGTAGGCCGTTGGTGGGCCGCCTGAATTACCATCAGGTTGGTCAGCGTGGGCCGTCTGCTGGATTACGCCATCATAGCTCCAGAATATGTCGAGTGGAAGTGCGCGAATTTTGTGCCGAACTATCAGGTATGGAAATGCTTCATAACCCGGCTGCCAACCGATCGTTAAATCCATGCTCACCCCGACGCCTGCCGACGTGGTACATTTAAGCTTCTCGATGCTCAAAAATATTGCCTTGTTTGGTAATCTTTCTGTAAGCGGAAATTCGTCGCCCGCAAACATTATGTACCCAGAGCACGAAACTATTCCATGTTTTGCTTCCATATAATAACCTATCATAGGTTCAAGAAAACTCGATTCTGGCCATTCTACTGCATTGATTCGCGTGAGTATCATTGAAGGCTTCATGGTCTCAGCCAATTCATAGAATTCTATCTGAGTCGAACCAGATATGCTGAGGCGATGAAGTTTGAGCTTAGCTCTCGCAGAGAGTCGTAGTGAATATAGGCCCGTGTTTCCTGTAGTCTCTGGGCTGCTCTGGTTGATGTGAGATTCCAGAGGCTCACATTTGATCAGTGATCTAGCCTCGCCGTCGACAAAAATCATATCCTCGCAACGTACTAACTCTCCAACTAGAGTGATCCTTTGGGTGGCAATCGGCTCTCCTCGACTTTTCTCTCTAATAACACGCTTGAAAGAACTCTTGAAGAGGCGCAAATGATCGTGGTAGACCGATGTATTTCTAAATGACTCAAGGGTAAAGAGGCCCAAGTCAACCACTTGATCCGGTTTTCTTTTCGTCGTTTCTTCAGCTTGGGCCAGGAGACAGTCAGAATTACACGAGAGGCGAGCGAGGCCCATAACAATCACCAACGCCCAAAACGCTCGGCTCAACTTTTGCAGGCTAGTCGTCATGTTGTAGTGTTATGTCAACTATTGAAAGCCACCTATCGCGGGAGGGTCTTGAGTTTTGATTGAACCGACACCTATCACAAATATTTCATAATATATTGGATTTGTGGCTCCTGAACATCAAAAGAAGATAGAGTAGTTTCATCATGAGAACCAGCAGTATACGGAAAGGTTCCAAGGGCGGAGCTGAGAGAGACAAAGAGTAGTGATTATCGGGGATTCAATCTCTTTGGCACTCGACCAGTGCGCATCGGTAATTCAGAGGCAGGCCAAGACCAGGCAATGGCAGCTATACGCAGCGGTGAAGTAACAAGTCAGATCAAATTACAATTCAAGAGGTTAAAGTCATATGCCATATTAGTAGATGGGTTATCACTGATTGTTGATAAAAACAGACAATAATCTCTAATTACACTTATAATACATTTCATTTCGTTCTTTGCCTACGACTTGCCCGCAGCGAATGGATTAGTTTGTTTACCGACCAACTATTGAATCAGAGTTGAGGGTGGACAAATTTGATCCAACTTACTTGCTTTACGATGAGTAGCTCTTCACTGGTGATGCTGTAGGTTGCTAAACGACCATTCACCTCTTACTCTGCGCCTGTCTCTGTACCCTGTTGAGCTTCCTCGTCTTATTCGCGACGTCATTTAGACATAATTTATATCTATGTTATCATCATCATTCTCGTTGCGATCATCATTGTCATCACTGACATCATCGAACTCAATGATGTTGTCATCCTCCTCATCGTCACCGAATGTAACAGTGTCATTGATTTTGGCGTGCTCCGGTAGCTCCCCATAGGATTTGAGGTTTCGTGCCTCATCTGGATTATATTTCAATATGACATCCGCTCGCGAGTCTTGATAGTCACGTAGACCGACTAGAACTATATCCCCCTGGTTGATCCAAACCTTCTTGCGTAGTTTGCCGCGTATCTGACACAGCCGTTTCTTACCATCGAAGCAGGAAGCCTCAAGCCGACCGTTTCCTAGCATCTTGAGCACTTGTGCGTACTCTTGACCATCCTCTTTGAAGATGAGTTCACGCTTTTCGGCATCGTTCTCGTTCTTTCCACGACGCCTGTTCTTACCTCCTTTTCCTTTGTTCTTTGGCATACTTGACCTATTTGTTTTGTGTTCGCTCGGCGAAGAATACTACGGGCAAATTATGATGAAGATTTTGAGATATTGATGCGAGATGAGTGTAAAACGAGAGTTGGGAGTAAATTACTAAATAGAGTTTGCACTTGAGGCTTGCAATATCAAGTGAATAGGCTCAATATTCTGGTTGTGTCTGTGACGTTATATGCTAGATAGTTTAGGTCTTGACGAGTGAATCTGTATGGATGATGATATTTGGCAGATGTCGGTGTCTAGTTTTTTCCGTCTGTTACTTGAAATTGTGCATCTGTACCCAAAGGGATGGATGTCTATGTGGGTGTGGGTGTGTCCGTGTGTCTGTCTGTCTGTCTGTATCGATGTCTGAAAATTCGCCGCTTGGAATTTTAGTACTCGCAACTTTTAGCACGCTGAGCCTGACGGCCGTTGGAATTGTACGCCGTCAAGCCGCGTGCTTTGATGCGAGCGCGAAATTACAAACTCAGCCGGCGGCGCCACAATCGACGTTGTATTCATGGTGTTGTTGATATTGTCCATCATCATCATCATCATCATCACCGTCATCATTGCCCAACATACTAATGAATATGTCTAACTCTGGTATCGACGCTACTAATTACACGTTCAACTTCCCCTACTGTGATCAAGTAGACAAATATGATGTGCTCAGGCTCATTGGCAAGGGTACCTTCGGCGAAGTGCACAAAGCCAGACATAAACTTACGAAGCAAGACGTTGCGCTAAAGAAGATACTAATGGACAATGAGCAGGAAGGCTTTCCCATCACAGCTATAAGAGAAATCAAGATATTGCAACAATTTAAAGACCAGAACACCGTCAACCTCATTGAAGTCTGTCGCTCATCAGAGGTAAATTCAGGCAAAGAAATCTCATATTTAGTATTCGATTTTTGTCACCACGATCTAGCTGGACTTATATCGAATTCGCATGATAAAATAAGAGACCCCAAGTTGATAAGGTGCATAGTGAAGCAACTACTCGAAGGAATCCACAAATTGCACCAGAACAAAATCATACACCGCGATATGAAATCCTCAAATATACTCGTGACCAAGGATGGCATTTTGAAGATAGCCGACTTTGGGCTTGCGAGACCCTACTCACTAAATACGACAGGTAGAACTTACACGAATAGAGTAGTCACGCTGTGGTATAGACCTCCAGAATTATTATTAGGCGAACGAAATTACGGCCCAACTGTAGACATGTGGGGCATAGGTTGTATCATGTGCGAATTGTATTGTAGGGAGCCGGTGATGAAAGGTAGCTCCGAAATACAACAGTTGGACTTTATCATTGATAATCTAGGACCAATTACGCCAGAGGTGTGGCCGGAGGTGACATCGCTGCCACTGTATCCGAAAATTTCAAAGAAATTAGACAGACCGCATAGAAAACTATTATTCCATCGGGTGAAAAGATTCACCCAAGATGAAGATGCTTTAAGTTTGTTGGAGAAACTCATGAAACTAGATCCAAACAAGAGGATCAGCGCCATGGACGCCCTAGACCACGACTTTTTCTGGAATGAGAAGATTCCACCGGCCGATGTGGCAGAATTAGGTAAATCATTATCGTCTATATCAACATCACAATTTGAGTTCACGACACGTAGGAGAGACCCGCCAGCTGCCAATCACAATAATTACATAGCCCAACATATGGTTAACCGTGGCAATAGTCATAGGCCTGTGCCCCACCACCGGCCCGGTCCATCCAGCAACGATGGCCAATACCGTGATCACGTCTATTGAGTACCAGCGGGCCCGGCCTCAGTTGAGTGTTGCGGTCTGAGGGAGCCCAATGGGTTTAGACATTTCGGCGTCGACTCGTGGCTGCTACCCGAATAAAATCGGCTTGATCAGAATGTACTCGACACTTCGCTGCCGGAGCGCTCTCGAGCACAAAACTATTCATCCATCGTGGGTCTGTGTCTACAGTGGAGGGAATAAAACTTTACGGCGCGATCTGTAAGACGATGTGAGAATTTCTGACTCCGTTAAACGTTACGCTACGATATGCTCAACTTCGGATGTGCTTTGCGAACTATGCTAAGATCCGTACTTTCCCGCATTCGTCATCTGTTCCACCCGATGAATGTCTCCAGTTTGGGAATCCCACAATAGAGAGTATTCAAGGGGATTTCCATATCAGGTGGTTATTTATATATACATGTAACTCGCTCGTCACTCGTCACTAGTCGCGACCCATCGGACTTGACTACAGTAGTCCAGAGGCCAAGTGGCGAGACTTGGGAGAGTGGCATCAGCCGGCGAGCAGCTGAACGACATCCAGCACGGGCAGAATGAAGAACTTTGAGTGGGCCTCCTTGGAGACGTTCAACTTGGGCAGTTTGTCGCAGAAGGTCATGCCCTTGTCGAAATCGGGACAGATGATTCCGATAGAGTCGGCCAGGTAGGAGTCGATGAGATCGGCCACGGCCACAGAGTGGCTCGCGCAGTGGGGCCGCGTGGAGTCGATGTATTGCTGTAACGGCGTTGGGATAAGACAACAACAAGACGAGTGGGGGCGAGTGGGGAAATTGAAGATTAGTTTCGGTGATCCGGTGATCTCGGAACGCTGACCAGAGTTTGAATAGCGAGTCACTTACGCGCTTGATTTCGGCCACGGCGCAACAGGCGTGCTTGAGTCTGATTTCGCTGGAGTTGAGTTTGGTGTTGGCGATGGCCTCGGTGATGAGCGAGGCGAAGGTCTCGGCCCGTTGGCCCTTCTCCATCAACATCTTCACCTTCGACATGCACTTGAAGGCGTCGATGAAGCGGCCGTTGAAGTCGCCCACAGTGTCGGCGCACAGGCGCTTGTTGTATTTGATTCGACCGGCGATGATGGCGCTGAGCACCTGGCGCGAGAGGGGCGCCAGACACTTGGAGTTCTGTTTGAGACACTTGAAGGACTCGGACTGGCGCTTGCAGGAGCGCAGGAGGGCCGAGTGGTTCGTGGGGTAGGCGTGGTCGTCGTAGATGAAGGAGAAGCCCTGGGCGAGGCCGCACTCGTCGATTTTGTTCCTGTTCGAGGTGCAGTCGAGATCTTTCTTGCCGCCGGCTCGGCCCTGGCCGTCCACCTGACTGGTGAGCAGAAAGGCCACGGCGGCGGCTGTGGAGTTGGTGAGTGTGGTTGATGAGTTGGTGAGTTGGCGAGTTGGCGAGTTGGCGAGTTGGCGAGTTGGCGAGTTGGCGAGTTGGCGAGTTGGCGAGTTGGCGAGTTGGCGAGTTGGGGTCGGCCACTTTTGGAGAGGCTGTGTGGAGTTTTGCGGCGCTGCAAACTTACCTGAGACGAGAGTGAGGCTGGCGACAGCGCAGATTCTGGTGCCTTCGGTGCGCAACATTGTGAGTCTTTGGGGGTCCTAATTCCACTTCCGATATAAGAGTGATAGTGTGCGAGTGCGAGTGCGAGTGCCGAGTGAGTGCGCGATTTGGTTGCAATTAAAGGCGCCCGTGAGCGACTCACTCGAACGCCACCTCGGGTGCTCGCCGGCTGGCGGCTTGTCGGGGGCGACAAGTCCGCGACACGGGGGCGGCCGTCAACCGGCTCCAGTGCTCGAGCTCTCCCACGGCTCATTCCTCATGGAAGTTGCGGCTCTGCGCCCACTTCCTAGTGGGTCGCGAAGGTCGCGGCGAGCGGCGAGCGGCGCGCGCGCCCAGAGGAAGAGGAAGTCCTGATTGACTTGTAGGACTGAACAGGTGTGCGCAAGAGCGGAAGGCGAGTGCCTGTGTATGTGAGCGTGTGTGTGCTCACTGCTCTAGATTGTGGCCGCCTCTTGCGGAATGTGTTTCAGTGAACGAATGGCGAGCGAGTGAGTGCCAGCACGAGCAAAGAGTCGTCCGGTCTGTGTGTGTGTGCGTGCGCGGGCGGGCGCTCGTTCATTTGGTGTTACTCAACAAGTGGGCGAACAAGAACGAGCCCCAAAGAGCGACTCGTTCTCGGGCTGCCATCTCGTCGACCTAGAGAATGGCCGCCCGAAGAGCCTCCCAGCGGGCGGCCAACTGTTGCGCGTTACTGTGCGCGCGCTCAATAACTGAGCGCGCGCGAGGCACACCCCCGCACAAGCTCAGGTGTGCGCGCACGTAAGGACCGGCGCCTCGCCGGGTGTCACTTCCTCGTGCACGCCCCTCTTCCTAGCGAGCTCGTCCGGCCGCCCGCTCGTCACGCGCTCTCTCGGATGCGACACTCGCTGTGGGTTTATATCATTATCATGGCCGCGCGCAAGGCCGACGCCGGCAAGACACAATTAGAGTCACGCGCGCACTCGCACGCGGGCCGCCTGTGCGGAAACTTTATTTGGCTCAGCGGCCCAGAGGCGGCGAACTCGCTCGCGACCAGAAACTAACTCAATATTATGTTTGGCAACCAAATGAAGACATCTAGAGCGTGCAATAGACATGACGTGCGCGCGCTAGACTTGCGTCTGCCTGTGCATCTGGCCACTGTTTCCACGATTCCCATGGCCCACACAGGTGACAAACACACAGGTGAGCCGCTGCTCCTGGTACCAGTGCTGCTGGTAGTAATACTGCTGGTACTAATGCTGGTACGAGTGCCGGTTGGGGCGCGCCCTCAGGCCGACGAGCAGATGGCCATCTCGAGCATCTGGATCGTCTCAACAATCGTCGTGTCCTTTATGCAATAGGCCATAAACTGTTCGCGCGTGATAGCGCCCGCCTCGTTCAGGTCGATCTTTTTGTACAGCCGCTCGGCCTGTTGTTCGTACGTCAGCTGGTCGTGCTTTTCGTTCACGTTGTCGCCGAGGAGCCGGTAGACGGCGAAGAAGATGCGCGACAGCTCGTCGAGCGTGATCACGTTGTCGTTGTTGAGATCGTACAGGCGGAAGATGAAGTTGATCTTGTCCTCGATAGTGCCACGCAACAGATTGGAGAGCGCGTGCGCGTAGTCGGCGAAGGTGATGAAGCCGCCGTTCTTGGCGAGCGTCTCGCTGAACATCGCCTGGAAGACGTACTTGGCGTAGAAGCTGCAGTCGCCTGGAGAGTTGCACGAACAGGGTCACATCCGGCGTGGGTGGCGGGTGTGTGTGTGTACGATTGCGATTAGTTGCTGAGTTACGTTGGACATGAATCGGACATGTGGCAGGTCAGAAACTCACCTCCGTATGGGAAGAATTGTGCGTAGATTTGCTGGAATTGGTTTTCGTTTATGATTCTGTTGTAGGCGGACGATGAGGAACTGTAAAATGAGAATCGTGCAATCGCTCAATGTTGATATTTACATCGTACACACACACACACACACAAACACATACACACCGAAACAGACAGAACCCATTGTCGAGTGGCGAGTGTGAGCGAGGCAGTGTGGGTGGGAGCCCAAGTCGGAGCCAAGTTGATGTCGTGTGATCGTAGTCGTCGTGAGAGATTGGCGTGTGAGTGAGTCTTGGTCGTGGCGGACACTAGTGCACAGGCGCCTCATCGTGCAGACGCTCTTCAAAGCTGCGGCCTCCTTCGATGCAGTTCAAGCCATGGCTATGGCAATCGTGCAGATGCGACGACGCCGGACTAGACTAGGGCACGATGACAACTGGCTACTAGTGACTCGGACAAGCCCAGTACTCACTCACTCATACACACTACCCGATCGTGCAAGCCAACCAGACAACACGCTCGTGCATGCGCTCGTTCGCGGGCCTGCCTCGGGCTCATCGCCCTGGCGGCCGCCACTCAGTCACTAACTACTCGTCTCCACTGTCGGCCGCGCGCCCACGCCCACGAGGGGGCCGCAACTTACCCGTAGGAGCCGTCGGTGGGCGGGGCGCCCGAGACCAAGTCGACGCCCGCGATGCCGCAGCCGTCGGTGCAGGCGACCTTCCAGCCGGAGTAGAGCCACTTGAGCTCGCGCCGGTTGAACTTGGTGGTCTTGCAGAGCTGGTCGAGCTGGAGGCAGCTCGCCTGGCGGAAGACGAGCTCCTTCTGCTGCAGCAACTTGAGCGCGCTCTCGTTGATCATGGCCTCGAGATTGTCCATCTTGGTCTCTGTTCGTGTTCGTGTTCGTGTTCGAGTTCGAGTTCGTGTTCGTGTTCGCGATCGTGTTCGTGTTCGTGTTCGTGTTCGTGAACGTGATCGTTTGTTTGTTCGTGGGGCGACGAGGTGGACACGAGGAGACGGTCAGTTAGCGATGTGAGAATCTTTGCGCTCGGTGGATTGTGAAATGTAAATCCGGTGGCAAAGTAGAGAATGAGAGCTGGCCCATGACAGCCGCCTGTCTGCGAGTGGCCGAGTCGAGGCGGCCGCTCAAAGACACTCACGCGTCATCTCCCTGCCCGTCGACTGCATGGCTTCGAGTTGTCTGGGCTGCGGGCGCTTGCGCAACCGCCGCCGCCGCCGCCG